>JAVKPL010006910.1:0-27541 GCA_032173675.1 Gastrolobium villosum
TGACAGAAAATAAATTCCGTCGAAAACGGATGAATAAAATAAATGCAAAATAAATTGATTTTGGGAAGTTTTTCGACGGAAAATGGATTGCGTCGAAGATTTTTGACGGAAAATGAATTCCATCGAAAACGGATGAATAAAATAAATGCAAAAGAAATTGATTTTGTGAATTTTTTCGACGGAAAATGGATTCCGTCGAAGTTTTTTGACGGAAAATGAATTCCGTCGAAAATGGATGAATAAAATAAAGGCAAAAGAAATTGATTTTGTGAAGTTTTTGGACGGAAAACAAATTCCGTCGAAAACGGATGAATAAAATAAATGCAAAAGAAATTGATTTTATGAAGTTTTTCGACGAAAAATGGATTCCGTCGAAGATTTTTGACGGAAAATGTATTCCGTCAAAAAAGAATGAATTAAATTAATGCAAAAGAAATTTATTTTGTGAAGTTTTTCAACGGAAAATGAATTCCGTCGAACATGGATTAATAAAATAAATGTAAAAGAAATTGATTTTTTGAAGTTTTTCGACGGAAAATAGATTCCGTAGAAGATTTTTGATGGAAAATGGATTCCGTCGAAGATTTTTGACGGAAAATGAATTCCGTCGAAAACGGATGAGTAAAAGAAATGCAAAAGAAATTGATTTTTTGAAGTTTTTCGACGAAAAATGAATTCCGTCGAAGATTTTTAACAAAAAAGCTATTCCGTCGAAAACGGATGACTAAAATAAATGCAAAAGAAATTATTTTGTGAAGATTTTCGACGGAAAAAGAATTTCGTCGAAAACGAATTAATAAAATATACGCAAAAGAAATTGATTTTTTGAAGTTTTTCTACGGAAAATGGATTCCGTTGAAGATTTTTGAAGGAAAATGGATTCCGTTGAAGATTTTTGACGGAAAATGAATTCCGTCGAAAATGGATGAAGAAAATAAATGCAAAAGAAATTGATTTTATGAAGTTTTTCGACGAAAAATGGATTCTTTCGAAAACGAATGAATAAAATAAATGCAAAAGAAATTCATTTTGTGAAGTTTTTCGACAGAAAACTAATTCCGTCGAAAACAGATGAATAAAATAAATGCAAAAGAAATTGATTTTGTGCAGTTTTTCGACGGAAAATGGATTCCGTAGAAGATTTTTGACGGAAAATGGATTCCGTCGAAGATTTTTGACGGAAAATGAATTCCATTGAAAATGGATGCATAAAATAAATGCAAAAGAAATTGATTTTGTGAAGTTTTTCGACGGAAAATGGATTCCGTCAAAGATTTTTGACGGAAAATGTATTCCGTCCAAAACGGATGAATAAAATAAATGCAAAAGAAATTGATTTTGTGAAGTTTTTCGAAGGAAAACGGATTCCGTCGAAAACAGATGAATAAAATAAATGCAAAAGAAATTGATTTTGTGTTTTTCAGAAAATTTCCGTAGAAGATTTTTGACGGAAAATGGATTCGGATGAATAAAATAAATGCAAAAGAAATTGAGATTTTTTACGGAAAATGAATTCCATCGAAAATGGATGAATAAAATAAATGCAAAAGAAATTGATTTTGTGAAGTTTTTCGACGGAAAATGGATTCCGTCGAAGATTTTTGACAGAAAATGTATTCCGTCGAAAAAGAATGAATTAAATTAGTGCAAAAGAAATTTATTTTGTGAAGTTTTTCAACGGAAAATGAATTCCGTCGAACATGGATTAATAAAATAAATGTAAAAGAAATTGATTTTTTGAAGTTTTTCGACGGAAAATGGATTCCGTCGAAGATTTTTGACGGAAAATAAATTCCGTCGAAAATGGATGAATAAAATAAATGCAAAAGAAATTGATTTTGGGAATTTTTTCGACGGAAAATGGATTTCGTCGAAGATTTTTGACGGAAAATGAATTCCATCGAAAACGGATGAATAAAATAAATGCAAAAGAAATTGATTTTGTGAAGTTTTTCAACGGAAAATGGATTCCGTCGAAGATTTTTGACGGAAAATGAATTCCGTCGAAAATGGATGAATAAAATAAATGCAAAAGAAATTGATTTTGTGAAGTTTTTGGACGAAAAACAAATTCCGTCGAAAATGGATGAATAAAATAAATACAAAAGAAATTGATTTTATGAAGTTTTTCGACGAAAAATGGATCCGTCGAAGATTTTTGACGAAAATTGTATTCCGTCGAAAACGGATGAATAAAATAAATGCAAAAGAAATTGATTTTGTGAAGTTTTTCGACGGAAAAAGAATTTCGTCGAAAACGGAATAATAAAATAAATGCAAAAGAAATTGATTTTTTGAAGTTTTTCGACGAATAATGGATTCCATAGAAGATTTTTGATGGAAAATGGATTTCGTCAAAGATTTTTGACGGAAAATGAATTCCGTCGAAAACGGATGAATAAAATAAATGCAAAAGATATTGACTTTATGAAGTTTTTCAACGGAAAATGGATTCCGTCGAAGATTTTTGACGAAAAACGTTTTCCGTCGAAAACGGATTAATAAAATAAATGCAAAAGAAATTGATTTTGTGAAGATTTTTGACGGAAAATGAATTCCGTCGAAAACGGATGAATAAAATAAATGCAAAAGAAATTGATTTTGTGAAGTTTTTCGACGGAAAATGGATTCCGTAAAAAACTGATGAATAAAATAAATGCAAAAGAAATTGATTTTGTGAAGTTTTTCGACGGAAAAAGAATTTCGTCGAAAACTGATGAATAAAATAAATGCAAAAGAAATTGATTTTGTGAAGTTTTTCGACGGAAAATGGATTCCATCGAAAACTGATGAATAAAATAAATGCAAAAGAAATTGATTTTGTGAAGTTTTTCGAAGGAAAATGGATTCCGTCGAAGATCTTTGACGGAAAATGTATTCTGTTGAAAATGGATGAATAAAATAAATGCAAAAGAAATTGATTTTGTGAAGTTTTTTGACGGAAAATGGATTCCGTCGAAAACTGATGAATAAAATAAATGCAAAAGAAATTGATTTTTTGAGGTTTTTCGATGGAAAATGGATTTCGTCGAAAACTGATGAATAAAATAAATGCAGAAGAAATTGATTTTGTGAAGTTTTTTGACAGAAAATGGATTCCGTAGAAGATTTTTGACGGAAAGTGATTTTCGTCGGTGATTTTTAAATGAAAATGAATTCCGTCGAAAACGGATGAATAAAATAAATGCAAAAAAAAAATGATTTTGTACTTTTTTTAAACAAAAAATGGATTCCGTCGAAGATTTTTGACGGAAAATGAGTTCCGTTGAAAACGGATGAATAAGATAAATGGAACAGAAATTCATTTTGTGAAGTTTTTTGACGGAAAATGGATTCCATAAAAAATGGATAAATAAAATAAATGCAGAAGAGATTGATTATGTGTTGTTTTTCGAAGGAAATTGGATTCCGTTGAAAACGGATGAATAAAATAAATGCTAAAGTAATTGATTTTGTGTTGTTTTTCGAAGGAAAATAAATTCCGTTGAAAACGGATTAAAATAAAATAAATGCAAAAAAAATTGACTTTGTGAAGTTTTTCGACGAAAAAGGAAATCCGTCGAAGATTTTTGACGGAAAATGAATTCCGTCAAAAATGGATGACTAAAATAAATTGGAAAAGAAATTGATTTTGTAAAGTTTTTCGACGGAAAATGTATTCCATCGAAAATGGATGAATAAAATAAATGCAAAAGAAATTGATTTTGTGAAGTTTTTTGACGGAAAAAGAATTCCGTCGAAAACTGATGAATAAAATAAATGCAAAAGAAATTGATTTTGTGAAGTTTTTTGACGGAAAATGGATTCCGTCGAAAACGAAAATGGAGATGAATAAAATAAATGCAAAAGAAATTGATTTTGTGAAGTTTTTCGATGGAAAATGGATTTCGTCGAAGATTTTTGACGGAAAATGAATTCCGTCGAAAATGGATGAATAAAATAAATGCAAAAGAAATTCATTTTGTGAAGTTTTTTGATGGAAAATGGATTCCGTCGAAGATTTTTGACGGAAAATGAATTCTGTCGAAAATGGATGAATAAAATAAATGCAAAAGAAATTGATTTTTTGAAGTTTTTCGATGGAAAATGAATTCCGTCGAAGATTTTTAACAAAAAAGCTATTCCGTCGAAAACGGATGACTAAAATAAATGCAAAAGAAATTATTTTGTGAAGATTTTCGACGGAAAAAGAATTTCGTCGAAAACGAATTAATAAAATATACGCAAAAGAAATTGATTTTTTGAAGTTTTTCTACGGAAAATGGATTCCGTTGAAGATTTTTGAAGGAAAATGGATTCGTTGAAGATTTTTGAAGGAAAATGGATTCCGTGGAAGATTTTTGACGGAAAATGAATTCCGTCGAAAATGGATGAAGAAAATAAATGCAAAAGAAATTGATTTTATGAAGTTTTTCGACGAAAAATGGATTCTTTCGAAAACGAATGAATAAAATAAATGCAAAAGAAATTCATTTTGTGAAGTTTTTCGACAGAAAACTAATTCCGTCGAAAACAGATGAATAAAATAAATGCAAAAGAAATTGATTTTGTGCAGTTTTTCGACGGAAAATGGATTTCGTAGAAGATTTTTGACGGAAAATGGATTCCGTCGAAGATTTTTGACGGAAAATGAATTCCATTGAAAATGGATGCATAAAATAAATGCAAAAGAAATTGATTTTGTGAAGTTTTTCGACGGAAAATGGATTCCGTCAAAGATTTTTGACGGAAAATGTATTCCGTCCAAAACGGATGAATAAAATAAATGCAAAAGAAATTGATTTTGTGAAGTTTTTCGACGGAAAACGGATTCCGTCGAAAACAGATGAATAAAATAAATGCAAAAGAAATTGATTTTGTGCAGTTTTTCGACGGAAAATGGATTTCGTCTAAGATTTTTTACTGAAAATGAATTCCATCGAAATCGGATGAATAAAATAAATGCAAAAGAAATTGATTTTGTGAAGTTTTTCGACGGAAAATGGATTCTGTCGAAGATTTTTTACGGAAAATGAATTCCATCGAAAATGGATGAATAAAATAAATGCAAAAGAAATTGATTTTGTGAAGTTTTTCGACGGAAAATGGATTCCGTCGAAGATTTTTGACAGAAAATGTATTCCGTCGAAAAAGAATGAATTAAATTAGTGCAAAAGAAATTTATTTTGTGAAGTTTTTCAACGGAAAATGAATTCCGTCGAACATGGATTAATAAAATAAATGTAAAAGAAATTGATTTTTTGAAGTTTTTCGACGGAAAATGGATTCCGTCGAAGATTTTTGACGGAAAATAAATTCCGTCGAAAACGGATGAATAAAATAAATGCAAAAGAAATTGATTTTGGGAATTTTTTCGACGGAAAATGGATTTCGTCGAAGATTTTTGACGGAAAATGAATTCCATCGAAAACGGATGAATAAAATAAATGCAAAAGAAATTGATTTTGTGAAGTTTTTCAACGGAAAATGGATTCCGTCGAAGATTTTTGACGGAAAATGAATTCCGTCGAAAATGGATGAATAAAATAAATGCAAAAGAAATTGATTTTGTGAAGTTTTTGGACGAAAAACAAATTCCGTCGAAAATGGATGAATAAAATAAATACAAAAGAAATTGATTTTATGAAGTTTTTCGACGAAAAATGGATCCGTCGAAGATTTTTGACGAAAATTGTATTCCGTCGAAAACGGATGAATAAAATAAATGCAAAAGAAATTGATTTTGTGAAGTTTTTCGACGGAAAAAGAATTTCGTCGAAAACGGAATAATAAAATAAATGCAAAAGAAATTGATTTTGTGAAGTTTTTCGACGGAAAATGGATTCCATAGAAGATTTTTGATGGAAAATGGATTTCGTCAAAGATTTTTGACGGAAAATGAATTCCGTCGAAAACGGATGAATAAAATAAATGCAAAAGATATTGACTTTATGAAGTTTTTCAACGGAAAATGGATTCCGTCGAAGATTTTTGACGAAAAACGTTTTCCGTCGAAAACGGATTAATAAAATAAATGCAAAAGAAATTGATTTTGTGAAGATTTTTGACGGAAAATGAATTCCGTCGAAAACGGATGAATAAAATAAATGCAAAAGAAATTGATTTTGTGAAGTTTTTCGACGGAAAATGGATTCCGTCAAAAACTGATGAATAAAATAAATGCAAAAGAAATTGATTTTGTGAAGTTTTTCGACGGAAAAAGAATTTCGTCGAAAACTGATGAATAAAATAAATGCAAAAGAAATTTATTTTATGAAGTTTTTCGACGGAAAATGGATTCCATCGAAAACTGATGAATAAAATAAATGCAAAAGAAATTGATTTTGTGAAGTTTTTCGAAGGAAAATGGATTCCGTCGAAGATCTTTGGCGGAAAATGTATTCTGTTGAAAATGGATGAATAAAATAAATGCAAAAGAAATTGATTTTGTGAAGTTTTTTGACGGAAAATGGATTCCGTCGAAAACTGATGAATAAAATAAATGCAAAAGAAATTGATTTTTTGAGGTTTTTCGATGGAAAATGGATTTCGTCGAAAACTGATGAATAAAATAAATGCAGAAGAAATTGATTTTGTGAAGTTTTTTGACAGAAAATGGATTCCGTAGAAGATTTTTGACGGAAAGTGATTTTCGTCGGTGATTTTTAAATGAAAATGAATTCCGTCGAAAACGGATGAATAAAATAAATGCAAAAAAAAAATGATTTTGTACTTTTTTTAAACAAAAAATGGATTCCGTCGAAGATTTTTGACGGAAAATGAGTTCCGTTGAAAACGGATGAATAAGATAAATGGAACAGAAATTCATTTTGTGAAGTTTTTTGACGGAAAATGGATTCCATAAAAAATGGATAAATAAAATAAATGCATAAGAAATTGATTATGTGTTGTTTTTCGAAGGAAAATGGATTCCGTTGAAAACGGATGAATAAAATAAATGCTAAAGTAATTGATTTTGTGTTGTTTTTCGAAGGAAAAAAGATTCCGTTGAAAACGGATTAAAATAAAATAAATGCAAAAAAAATTGACTTTGTGAAGTTTTTCGACGAAAAAGGAAATCCGTCGAAGATTTTTGACGGAAAATGAATTCCGTCAAAAATGGATGACTAAAACAAATTGGAAAAGAAATTGATTTTGTAAAGTTTTTCGACGGAAAATGTATTCCGTCCAAAACGGATGAATAAAATAAATGCAAAAGAAATTGATTTTGTGAAGTTTTTTTACGGAAAAAGAATTTCGTCGAAAACTGATGAATAAAATAAATGCAAAAGAAATTGATTTTGTGAAGTTTTTTGACGGAAAATGGATTCCGTCGAAAAATGATGAATAAAATAAATGCGAAAGAAATTGATTTTGTGAAGTTTTTCGATGGAAAATGGATTTCGTCGAAGATTTTTGACGGAAAATGAATTCCGTCGAAAATGGAAGAATAAAATAAATCCAAAAGAAATTCATTTTGTGATGTTTTTGGATGGAAAATGGATTCCGTCGAAAATGGATGAATAAAATAAATGCAAAAGAAATTGATATTGTGAAGTTTTTTGACAGAAAATGGATTCCGTCATAAATAGATGAATAAAATAAATGCAAAAGAAATTGATTTTGTGAAGTTTTTCGACGAAAATGGATTGCGTCGAAGATTTTTGACGGAAAACGAATTCCGTCGAAAACGGATGAATAAAATAAATTGCAAAAGAAATTGATATTGTGAAGTTTTTTGACAGAAAATGGATTCCGTCGAAAATGGATGAATAAAATAAATGCAAAAGAAATTGATTTTGTGAAGTTTTTCGACGAAAATGGATTGCGTCGAAGATTTTTGACGGAAAACGAATTCCGTCGAAAACGGATGAATAAAGTAAATTGCAAAAGAAATTCATTTTGTGAAGTTTTTCGACAGAAAAAGAATTTCGTCGAAAACTGATGAATAAAATAAATGCCAAAGAAATTGATTTTGTGAAGTTTTTCGACGGAAAATGGATTCCGACGAAGATTTTTGACGAAAATGGTATTCCGTCGAAAATAGAGGAATAAAATAAATGCAAAAGAAATTGATTTTGTGAAGTGTTTTGACGGAAAATGGATTCCGTCGAAAATGGATGAATAAAATAAATGCAAAAGAAATTGATTTTGTGAAGTTTTTCGATGGAAACTGGATTCCATCGAAAACTGATGAATAAAATAAATGCAAAAGAAATTGATTTTGTGAAGTTTTTCGATGGAAAATGGATTCCGTCGAAGATTTTTGATGGAAAATGTATTCTGTCGAAAATGGATGAATAAAATAAATGCAAAAGAAATTGATTTTGTGAAGTTTTTCGATGGAAAATGGATTCCGTCGAAGATTTTTGACGGAAAATGTATTCTGTCGAAAATGGATGAATAAAATAAATGCAAAAGAAATTGATTTTGTGAAGTTTTTGACGGAAAATGGATTCCGTCGAAAATGATGAATAAAATAAATGCAAAAGAAATTGATTTTGTGAAGTTTTTCGATGGAAACTGGATTCCGTCGAAAACTGATGAATAAAATAAATGCAAAAGAAATTGATTTTGTGAAGTTTTTCGATGGAAAATGGATTCCGTCGAAGATTTTTGATGGAAAATGTATTCTGTCGAAAATGGATGAATAAAATAAATGCAAAAGAAATTGATTTTGTGAAGTTTTTCGACGGAAAATGGATTTCGTCGAAGATTTTTGACGAAAAATGTATTCCGTCGAAAATGGATGAATAAAATAAATGCAAAAGAAATTGATTTTGTGAAGTTTTTCGACGGAAAATGGATTCCGTCGAAAACTGATGAATAAAATAAATGCAAAAGAAATTGATTTTGTGAAGTTTTTCGATGGAAAATGGATTCGACGGAAAATGGATTCGAAAATGGATGAATAAAATAAATGCAAAAGAAATTGATTTTGTGAAGTTTTTCGATGGAAAATGGATTGCAAAAGAAATCGAAGATTTTTTTGGAAAATGGTATTCCGTCGAAAATGGATGAATAAAATAAATGCAAAAGAAATTGATTTTGTGAAGTTTTTTGACGGAAAATGGATTCCGTCGAAAACTGATGAATAAAATAAATGCAAAAGAAATTGATTTTGTGAAGTTTTTTGACGGAAAATGGATTCCATGTCGAAAACTGATGAATAAAATAAATGCAAATGAAATTGATTTTGTGAAGTTTTTCGACGGAATTTTTGACGGAAAATGTATTCTGTCGAAAATGGATGAATAAAATAAATGCAAAAGAAATTGATTTTGTGAAGATTTTTGACGGAAAATGGATTCCGTCGAAAACTGATGAATAAAATAAATGCAAAAGAAATAGATTTTGTGAGGTTTTTCGATTGCAAATGGATTTCGTCGAAAACTGATGAATAAAAGAAATGCAGAAGAAATTGATTTTGTGAAGTTTTTTGACGGAAAATGGATTCCGTAGAAGATTTTTGACGGAAAGTGATTTTCGTCGAAGATTTTTAAATGAATATGAATTCCGTCGAAAACGGATGAATAAAATAAATGCAAAAAAAAAAATGATTTTGTAATTTTTTTCGAGAAAAAATGGATTCCGTCGAAGATTTTGGACGGAAAATGAATTCCGTTGAAAACGGATGAATAAGATAAATGGAATAGAAATTCATTTTGTGAAGTTTTTTGACGGAAAATGGATTCCATAAAAAATGGATGAATAAAATAAATGCAGAAGAGATTGATTATGTGTTGTTTTTCGAAGGAAAATGGATTCCGTTGAAAACGGATGAATAAAATAAATGCTGAAGTAATTGATTTTGTGTTGTTTTTCGAAGGAAAATAGATTCCGTTGAAAATGGATGAATAAAATAAATGCAAAAAAAAATTGACTTTGTGAAGTTTTTCGACGAAAAAGGAAATCCGTCGAAGATTTTTGACGGAAAATGAATTCCGTCAAAAATGGATGACTAAAATAAATTGGAAAAGAATTCTGTCGAAAATGGATGAATAAAATAAATTGATTTTGTGAAGTTTTTCGACGGAAATTGGATTCCGTCGAAGATTTTTGACGGAAAATGTATTCCGTCGAAAATGGATGAATAAAATAAATGCAAAAGAAATTGATTTTGTGAAGTTTTTTGACGGAAAAAGATTTTCGTCGAAAACTGATGAATAAAATAAATGCAAATGAAATTGATTTTGTGAAGTTTTTCGACGGAAAATGGATTCCGTCGAAAACTGATGAATAAAATAAATGCGAAAGAAATTGATTTTGTGAAGTTTTTCGATGGAAAATGGATTTCGTCGAAGATTTTTGACGGAAAATGAATTCCGTCGAAAATGGATGAATAAAATAAATGCGAAAGAAATTGATTTTGTGAAGTTTTTTGACGGAAAATGGATTCCGTCGAAAATGGATGAATAAAATAAATGCAAAAGAAATTGATATTGTGAAGTTTTTTGACAGAAACTGGATTCTGTCGAAAATGGATGAATAAAATAAATGCAAAAGAAATTGGTTTTGTGAAGTTTTTCGAAAATGGACGGAAAACGAATTCCGTCGAAAATGGAGGAATAAAATAAATGCAAAAGAAATTGATTTTGTGAAGTGTTTTGACGGAAAATGGATTCCTTCGACGGAAAATGGATTCCGTAAAAAATGGATGAAAAAAATAAATGCAAAAGAAATTGATTTTGTGAAGTTTTTCGACGGAAAATGGATTCCGACGAAGATTTTTGACGAAAATGGTATTCCGTCGAAAATGGAGGAATAAAATAAATGCAAAAGAAATTGATTTTGTGAAGTGTTTTTGATGATTCCGAAAATGGATTCGTCGAAAACTGATGAATAAAAAAATAAATGCAAAAGAAATTGATTTTGTGAAAAATTTCAATGGAAAATGGATTTCGTCGAAAATGATGATAAAATAAATGCAAAAGAAATTGATTTTGTGAAGTTTTTCGACGGAAAATGTATTCCTGTCGAAAACTGATGAATAAAATAAATGCAAAAGAAATTGATTTTGTGAAGTTTTTCGATGGAAAAATTGCAAAAGAAGATTGATTTTTGACGGAAAAATTCTGTCGAAAATGGATGAATAAAATAAATGCAAAAGAAATTGATTTTGTGAAGTTTTTTGACGGAAAATGGATTCCGTCGAAAACTGATGAATAAAATAAATGCAAAAGAAATAGATTTTGTGAGGTTTTTCGATTGAAAATGGATTTCGTCGAAAACTGATGAATAAAATAAATGCAGAAGAAATTGATTTTGTGAAGTTTTTTGACGGAAAATGGATTCCGTAGAAGATTTTTGACGGAAAGTGATTTTCGTCGAAGATTTTTAAATGAATATGAATTCCGTCGAAAACGGATGAATAAAATAAATGCAAAAAAAAATGATTTTGTAATTTTTTTCGAGAAAAAATGGATTCCGTCGAAGATTTTGGACGGAAAATGAATTCCGTTGAAAACGGATGAATAAGATAAATGGAATAGAAATTCATTTTGTGAAGTTTTTTGACGGAAAATGGATTCCATAAAAAATGGATGAATAAAATAAATGCAGAAGAGATTGATTATGTGTTGTTTTTCGAAGGAAAATGGATTCCATTGAAAACGGATGAATAAAATAAATGCTGAAGTAATTGATTTTGTGTTGTTTTTCGAAGGAAAATAGATTCCGTTGAAAACGGATGAATAAAATAAATGCAAAAAAAAATTGACTTTGTGAAGTTTTTCGACGAAAAAGGAAATCCGTCGAAGATTTTTGACGGAAAATGAATTCCGTAAAAAATGGATGACTAAAATAAATTGGAAAAGAATTCTGTCAAAAATGGATGAATAAAATATATGCAAAATAAATTGATTTTGTGAAGTTTTTCGACGGAAATTGGATTCCGTCGAAGAATTTTGACGGAAAATGTATTCCGTCGAAAATGGATGAATAAAATAAATGCAAAAGAAATTGATTTTGTGAAGTTTTTTGACGGAAAAAGATTTTCGTCGAAAACTGATGAATAAAATAAATGCAAATGAAATTGGTTTTGTGAAGTTTTTCGACGGAAAATGGATTCCGTCGAAAACTGATGAATAAAATAAATGCGAAAGAAATTGATTTTGTGAAGTTTTTCGATGGAAAATGGATTTCGTCGAAGATTTTTGACGGAAAATGAATTCCGTCGAAAATGGATGAATAAAATAAATGCGAAAGAAATTGATTTTGTGAAGTTTTTTGACGGAAAATGGATTCCGTCGAAAATGGATGAATAAAATAAATGCAAAAGAAATTGATATTGTGAAGTTTTTTGACAGAAACTGGATTCTGTCGAAAATGGATGAATAAAATAAATGCAAAAGAAATTGATTTTGTGAAGTTTTTCGACGAAAATGGATTGCGTCGAAGATTTTTGACGGAAAACGAATTCCGTCGAAAACGGATGAATAAAATAAATTGCAAAAGAAATTCATTTTGTGAAGTTTTTCGACGGAAAAAGAATTTCGTCGAAAACTGATGAATAAAATAAATGCAAAAGAAATTGATTTTGTGAAGTTTTTTGGCGGAAAATGGATTTCGTCGAAAACTGATGAATAAAATAAATGCAAAAGAAATTGATTTTGTGAAGTTTTTCGACGGAAAATGGATTCCATCGAAAACTGATGAATAAAATAAATGCAAAAGAAATTGATTTTGTGAAGTTTTTCGATGGAAAATGGATTCCGTCGAAGATTTTTGACGGAAAATGTATTCTGTCGAAAATGGATGAATAAAATAAATGCAAAAGAAATTGATTTTGTGAAGTTTTTTGACGGAAAATGGATTCCGTCGAAAACTGATGAATAAAATAAATGCAAAAGAAATAGATTTTGTGAGGTTTTTCGATTGAAAATGGATTTCGTCGAAAACTGATGAATAAAATAAATGCAGAAGAAATTGATTTTGTGAAGTTTTTTGACGGAAAATGGATTCCGTAGAAGATTTTTGACGGAAAGTGATTTTCGTCGAAGATTTTTAAATGAATATGAATTCCGTCGAAAACGGATGAATAAAATAAATGCAAAAAAAAAATGATTTTGTAATTTTTTTCGAGAAAAAATGGATTCCGTCGAAGATTTTGGACGGAAAATGAATTCCGTTGAAAACGGATGAATAAGATAAATGGAATAGAAATCCATTTTGTGAAGTTTTTTGACGGAAAATGGATTCCATAAAAAATGGATGAATAAAATAAATGCAGAAGAGATTGATTATGTGTTGTTTTTCGAAGGAAAATGGATTCCATTGAAAACGGATGAATAAAATAAATGCTGAAGTAATTGATTTTGTGTTGTTTTTCGAAGGAAAATAGATTCCGTTGAAAACGGATGAATAAAATAAATGCAAAAAAAAATTGACTTTGTGAAGTTTTTCGACGAAAAAGGAAATCCGTCGAAGATTTTTGACGGAAAACGAATTCCGTAAAAAATGGATGACTAAAATAAATTGGAAAAGAATTCTGTCAAAAATGGATGAATAAAATATATGCAAAATAAATTGATTTTGTGAAGTTTTTCGACGGAAATTGGATTCCGTCGAAGATTTTTGACGGAAAATGTATTCCGTCGAAAATGGATGAATAAAATAAATGCAAAAGAAATTGATTTTGTGAAGTTTTTTGACGGAAAAAGATTTTCGTCGAAAACTGATGAATAAAATAAATGCAAATGAAATTGGTTTTGTGAAGTTTTTCGACGGAAAATGGATTCCGTCGAAAACTGATGAATAAAATAAATGCGAAAGAAATTGATTTTGTGAAGTTTTTCGATGGAAAATGGATTTCGTCGAAGATTTTTGACGGAAAATAAATTCCGTCGAAAATGGATGAATAAAATAAATGCGAAAGAAATTGATTTTGTGAAGTTTTTTGACGGAAAATGGATTCCGTCGAAAATGGATGAATAAAATAAATGCAAAAGAAATTGATATTGTGAAGTTTTTTGACAGAAACTGGATTCTGTCGAAAATGGATGAATAAAATAAATGCAAAAGAAATTGATTTTGTGAAGTGTTTTGACGGAAAATGGATTCCGTCGAAAATGGATGAAAAAAATAAATGCAAAAGAAATTGATTTTGTGAAGTTTTTCGATGGAAACTGGATTCCGTCGAAAACTGATGAATAAAATAAATGCAAAAGAAATTGATTTTGTGAAGTATGTCGATGGAAAATGGATTCCGTCGAAGATTTTTGAGGGAAAATGTATTCTGTCGAAAATGGATGAATAAAATAAATGCAAAAGAAATTGATTTTGTGAAGTTTTTCGATGGAAAATGGATTTCGTCGAAGATTTTTGACGGAAAATGAATTCCGTCGAAAATGGATGAATAAAATAAATGCAAAAGAAATTGGTTTTGTGAAGTTTTTCGACGGAAAACGAATTCCGTCGAAAACTGATGAATAAAATAAACGCAAAAGAAATTGATTTTGTGAAGTTTTTCGATGGAAAATGGATTCCTTCGACGGAAAATGGATTCCGTAAAAAATGGATGAAAAAAATAAATGCAAAAGAAATTGATTTTGTGAAGTTTTTCGACGGAAAATGGATTCCGACGAAGATTTTTGACGAAAATGGTATTCCGTCGAAAATGGAGGAATAAAATAAATGCAAAAGAAATGGATTTTGTGAAGTTTTTCGGTGGAAAATGGATTTCGTCGAAGATTTTGGACGGAAAATGAATTCCGTCGAAAATGGATGAATAAAATAAATGCAAAAGAAATTGATATTGTGAAGTTTTTCGACGAAAAAAGAATTTCGTCGAAAACTGATGAATAAAATAAATGCAAAAGAAATTGATTTTGTGAAGTTTTTTGACGGAAAATGGATTCCGTCGAAAAATGATGAATAAAATAAATGCGAAAGAAATTGATTTTGTGAAGTTTTTCGATGGAAAATGGATTTCGTCGAAGATTTTTGACGGAAAATGAATTCCGTCGAAAATGGAAGAATAAAATAAATGCAAAAGAAATTCATTTTGTGAAGTTTTTGGATGGAAAATGGATTCCGTCGAAAATGGATGAATAAAAAAAATGCAAAAGAAATTGATATTGTGAAGTTTTTTGACAGAAAATGGATTCCGTCATAAATGGATGAATAAAATAAATGCAAAAGAAATTGATTTTGTGAAGTTTTTCGACGAAAATGGATTGCGTCGAAGATTTTTGACGGAAAACGAATTCCGTCGAAAACGGATGAATAAAATAAATTGCAAAAGAAATTGATATTGTGAAGTTTTTTGACAGAAAATGGATTCCGTCGAAAATGGATGAATAAAATAAATGCAAAAGAAATTGATTTTGTGAAGTTTTTCGACGAAAATGGATTGCGTCGAAGATTTTTGACGGAAAACGAATTCCGTCGAAAACGGATGAATAAAGTAAATTGCAAAAGAAATTCATTTTGTGAAGTTTTTCGACGGAAAAAGAATTTCGTCGAAAACTGATGAATAAAATAAATGCCAAAGAAATTGATTTTGTGAAGTTTTTCGACGGAAAATGGATTCCGTCGAAAATTGATGAATAAAATAAATGCAAAAGAAATTGATTTTGTAAAGTTTTTTGACGGAAAATGGATTCCGTGAAGATTTTTGACGGAAAATGAATTCCGTCGAAAATGGATGAATAAAATAAATGCAAAAGAAATTGATTTTGTGAAGTTTTTCGACGGAAAACGAATTCCGTCGAAAACTGATGAATAAAATAAACGCAAAAGAAATTGATTTTGTGAAGTTTTTCGATGGAAAATGGATTCCTTCGACGGAAAATGGATTCCGTAAAAAATGGATGAAAAAAATAAATGCAAAAGAAATTGATTTTGTGAAGTTTTTCGACGGAAAATGGAGGAATAAAATAAATGCAAAAGAAATTGATTTTGTGAAGTTTTTCGACGAAAATGGTATTCCGTCGAAAATGGAAAAGGAATAAAATAAATGCAAAAGAAATTGATTTTGTGAAGTGTTTTGACGGAAAATGGATTCCGTCGAAAATGGATGAATAAAATAAATGCAAAAGAAATTGATTTTGTGAAGTTTTTCGATGGAAACTGGATTCCGTCGAAAACTGATGAATAAAATAAATGCAAAAGAAATTGATTTTGTGAAGTATGTCGATGGAAAATGGATTCCGTCGAAGATTTTTGATGGAAAATGTATTCTGTCGAAAATGGATGAATAAAATAAATGCAAAAGAAATTGATTTTTGCGATGGAAAAAAATGAATTCCGTCGAAAATGGATGAATAAAATAAATGCAAAAGAAATTTTGTGAAGTTTTTCGACGGAAAACGAATTCCGTCGAAAACTGATGAATAAAATAAACGCAAAAGAAATTGATTTTGTGAAGTTTTTCGATGGAAAATGGATTCCTTCGACGGAAAATGGATTCCGTAAAAAATGGATGAAAAAAATAAATGCAAAAGAAATTGATTTTGTGAAGTTTTTCGACGGAAAATGGATTCCGACGAAGATTTTTGACGAAAATGGTATTCCGTCGAAAATGGAGGAATAAAATAAATGCAAAAGAAATTGATTTTGTGAAGTTTTTCGGTGGAAAATGGATTTCGTCGAAGATTTTGGACGGAAAATGAATTCCGTCGAAAATGGATGAATAAAATAAATGCAAAAGAAATTGATATTGTGAAGTTTTTCGACGAAAAAAGAATTTCGTCGAAAACTGATGAATAAAATAAATGCAAAAGAAATTGATTTTGTGAAGTTTTTTGACGGAAAATGGATTCCGTCGAAAAATGATGAATAAAATAAATGCGAAAGAAATTGATTTTGTGAAGTTTTTCGATGGAAAATGGATTTCGTCGAAGATTTTTGACGGAAAATGAATTCCGTCGAAAATGGAAGAATAAAATAAATGCAAAAGAAATTCATTTTGTGAAGTTTTTGGATGGAAAATGGATTCCGTCGAAAATGGATGAATAAAATAAATGCAAAAGAAATTGATATTGTGAAGTTTTTTGACAGAAAATGGATTCCGTCATAAATGGATGAATAAAATAAATGCAAAAGAAATTGATTTTGTGAAGTTTTTCGACGAAAATGGATTGCGTCGAAGATTTTTGACGGAAAACGAATTCCGTCGAAAACGGATGAATAAAATAAATTGCAAAAGAAATTGATATTGTGAAGTTTTTTGACAGAAAATGGATTCCGTCGAAAATGGATGAATAAAATAAATGCAAAAGAAATTGATTTTGTGAAGTTTTTCGACGAAAATGGATTGCGTCGAAGATTTTTGACGGAAAACGAATTCCGTCGAAAACGGATGAATAAAGTAAATTGCAAAAGAAATTCATTTTGTGAAGTTTTTCGACGGAAAAAGAATTTCGTCGAAAACTGATGAATAAAATAAATGCCAAAGAAATTGATTTTGTGAAGTTTTTCGACGGAAAATGGATTCCGTCGAAAATTGATGAATAAAATAAATGCAAAAGAAATTGATTTTGTAAAGTTTTTTGACGGAAAATGGATTCCGTCGAAGATTTTTGACGGAAAATGAATTCCGTCGAAAATGGATGAATAAAATAAATGCAAAAGAAATTGATTTTGTGAAGTTTTTCGACGGAAAACGAATTCCGTCGAAAACTGATGAATAAAATAAACGCAAAAGAAATTGATTTTGTGAAGTTTTTCGATGGAAAATGGATTCCTTCGACGGAAAATGGATTCCAAAAAATGGATGAAAAAAATAAATGCAAAAGAAATTGATTTTGTGAAGTTTTTCGATGGAAAATAGATTCCGACGAAGATTTTTGACGAAAATGGTATTCCGTCCAAAATGGAGGAATAAAATAAATGCAAAAGAAATTGATTTTGTGAAGTGTTTTGACGGAAAATGGATTCCGTCGAAAATGGATGAATAAAATAAATGCAAAAGAAATTGATTTTGTGAAGTTTTTCGATGGAAACTGGATTCCGTCGAAAACTGATGAATAAAATAAATGCAAAAGAAATTGATTTTGTGAAGTATGTCGATGGAAAATGGATTCCGTCGAAGATTTTTGATGGAAAATGTATTCTGTCGAAAATGGATGAATAAAATAAATGCAAAAGAAATTGGTTTTGTGAAGTTTTTCGACGGAAAACGAATTCCGTCGAAAACTGATGAATAAAATAAACGCAAAAGAAATTGATTTTGTGAAGTTTTTCGATGGAAAATGGATTCCTTCGACGGAAAATGGATTCCGTAAAAAATGGATGAAAAAAATAAATGCAAAAGAAATTGATTTTGTGAAGTTTTTCGACGGAAAATGGATTCCGACGAAGATTTTTGACGAAAATGGTATTCCGTCGAAAATGGAGGAATAAAATAAATGCAAAAGAAATTGATTTTGTGAATTGTTTTGACGTAAAATGGATTCCGTCGAAAATGGATGAATAAAATAAATGCAAAAGAAATTGATTTTGTGAAGTTTTTCGATGGAAACTGGATTCTGTCGAAAACTGATGAATAAAATAAATGCAAAAGAAATTGATTTTGTGAAGTTTGTCGATGGAAAATGGATTCCGTCGAAGATTTTTGATGGAAAATGTATTCTGTCGAAAATGGATGAATAAAATAAATGCAAAAGAAATTGATTTTGTGAAGTTTTTTGACGGAAAATGGATTTCGTCGAAAACTGATGAATAAAATAAATGCAAAAGAAATTGATTTTGTGAAGTTTTTCGACGGAAAATGGATTCCATCGAAAACTGATGAATAAAATAAATGCAAATGAAATTGATTTTGTGAAGTTTTTCGATGGAAAATGGATTCCGTCGAAGATTTTGACGGAAAATGTATTCTGTCGAAAATGGATGGATAAAATAAATGCAAAAGAAATTGATTTTGTGAAGTTTTTTGACGGAAAAAGATTTTCGTCGAAAACTGATGAATAAAATAAATGCAAATGAAATTGATTTTGTGAAGTTTTTCGACGGAAAATGGATTCCGTCGAAAACTGATGAATAAAATAAATGCGAAAGAAATTGATTTTGTGAAGTTTTTCGATGGAAAATGGATTTCGTCGAAGATTTTTGACGGAAAATGAATTCCGTCGAAAATGGATGAATAAAATAAATGCGAAAGAAATTGATTTTGTGAAGTTTTTTGACGGAAAATGGATTCCGTCGAAAATGGATGAATAAAATAAATGCAAAAGAAATTGATATTGTGAAGTTTTTTGACAGAACTGGAACTGGATTCTGTCGAAAATGAATGAATAAAATAAATGCAAAAGAAATTGATTTTGTGAAGTGTTTTGACAGAAAATGGATTCCGTCGAAAATGGATGAATAAAATAAATGCAAAAGAAATTGATTTTGTGAAGTTTTTCGATGGAAACTGGATTCCGTCGAAAACTGATGAATAAAATAAATGCAAATGAAATTGATTTTGTGAAGTATGTCGATGGAAAATGGATTCCGTCGAAGATTTTTGATGGAAAATGTATTCTGTCGAAAATGGATGAATAAAATAAATGCAAAAGAAATTGATTTTGTGAAGTTTTTCGATGGAAAATGGATTTCGTCGAAGATTTTTGACGGAAAATGAATTCCGTCGAAAATGGATGAATAAAATAAATGCAAAAGAAATTGGTTTTGTGAAGTTTTTCGACGGAAAACGAATTCCGTCGAAAACTGATGAATAAAATAAACGCAAAAGAAATTGATTTTGTGAAGTTTTTCGATGGAAAATGGATTCCTTCGACGGAAAATGGATTCCGTAAAAAATGGATGAAAAAAATAAATGCAAAAGAAATTGATTTTGTGAAGTTTTTCGACGGAAAATGGATTCCGACGAAGATTTTTGACGAAAATGGTATTCCGTCGAAAATGGAGGAATAAAATAAATGCAAAAGAAATTGATTTTGTGAAGTTTTTCGGTGGAAAATGGATTTCGTCGAAGATTTTGACGGAAAATGAATTCCGTCGAAAATGGATGAATAAAATAAATGCAAAAGAAATTGATATTGTGAAGTTTTTTGACAGAAACTGGATTCTGTCGAAAATGGATGAATAAAATAAATGCAAAAGAAATTGATTTTGTGAAGTTTTTCGACGAAAATGGATTGCGTCGAAGATTTTTGACGGAAAACGAATTCCGTCGAAAACGGATGAATAAAATAAATTGCAAAAGAAATTCATTTCGTTAAGTTTTTCGACGGAAAAAGAATTTCGTCGAAAACTGATGAATAAAATAAATGCAAAAGAAATTGATTTTGTGAAGTTTTTTGGCGGAAAATGGATTTCGTCGAAAACTGATGAATAAAATAAATGCAAAAGAAATTGATTTTGTGAAGTTTTTCGACGGAAAATGGATTCCATCGAAAACTGATGAATAAAATAAATGCAAAAGAAATTGATTTTGTGAAGTTTTTCGATGGAAAATGGATTCCGTCGAAGATTTTTGACGGAAAATGTATTCGGTCGAAAATGGATGAATAAAATAAATGCAAAAGAAATTGATTTTGTGAAGTTTTTCGAAGAAAAAAGAATTTCGTCGAAAACTGATGAATAAAATAAATGCAAAAGAAATTGATTTTGTGAAGTTTTTCGACGGAAAATGGATTCCGTCGAAAAATGATGAATAAAATAAATGCGAAAGAAATTGATTTTGTGAAGTTTTTCGTTGGAAAATGGATTTCGTCGAAGATTTTTGACGGAAAATGAATTCCGTCGAAAATGGAAGAATAAAATAAATGCAAAAGAAATTCATTTTGTGAAGTTTTTGGATGGAAAATGGATTCCGTTGAAAATGGATGAATAAAATAAATGCAAAAGAAATTGATATTGTGAAGTTTTTTGACAGAAAATGGATTCCGTCATAAATGGATGAATAAAATAAATGCAAAAGAAATTGATTTTGTGAAGTTTTTCGACGAAAATGGATTGCGTCGAAGATTTTTGACGGAAAACGAATTCCGTCGAAAACGGATGAATAAAATAAATTGCAAAAGAAATTGATATTGTGAAGTTTTTTGACAGAAAATGGATTCCGTCGAAAATGGATGAATAAAGTAAATTGCAAAAGAGATTCATTTTGTGAAGTTTTTCGACGGAAAAAGAATTTCGTCGAAAACTGATGAATAAAATAAATGCCAAAGAAATTGATTTTGTGAAATTTTTCGACGGAAAATGGATTCCGTCGAAAATTGATGAATAAAATAAATGCAAAAGAAATTGATTTTGTAAAGTTTTTTGACGGAAAATGGATTCCTTAGAAGATTTTGGACGGAAAATGAATTCCGTCGAAAATGGATGAATAAAATAAATGCAAAAGAAATTGATTTTGTGAAGTTTTTCGACGGAAAACGAATTCCGTCGAAAACTGATGAATAAAATAAACGCAAAAGAAATTGATTTTGTGAAGTTTTTCGATGGAAAATGGATTCCTTCGACGGAAAATGGATTCCGTAAAAAATGGATGAAAAAAATAAATGCAAAAGAAATTGATTTTGTGAAGTTTTTCGACGGAAAATAGATTCCGACGAAGATTTTTGACGAAAATGGTATTCCGTCGAAAATGGAGGAATAAAATAAATGCAAAAGAAATTGATTTTGTGAAGTGTTTTGACGGAAAATGGATTCCGTCGAAAATGGATGAATAAAATAAATGCAAAAGAAATTGATTTTGTGAAGTTTTTCGATGGAAACTGGATTTCGTCGAAAACTGATGAATAAAATAAATGCAAAAGAAATTGATTTTGTGAAGTTTGTCGATGGAAAATGGATTCCGTCGAAGATTTTTGATGGAAAATGTATTCTGTCGAAAATGGATGAATAAAATAAATGCAAAAGAAATTGATTTTGTGAAGTTTTTGGACGGAAAACGAATTCCGTCGAAAATGGATGAATAAAATAAATGCAAAAGAAATTGATTTTGTGAAGTTTTTCGATGGAAAATGGATTCCGTCGAAGATTTTTGACGGAAAATGTATTCCGTCGAAAATGGATGAATAAAATAAATGCAAAAGAAATTGATTTTGTGAAGTTTTTCGAAGAAAAAAGAATTTCGTCGAAAACTGATGAATAAAATAAATGCAAAAGAAATTGATTTTGTGAAGTTTTTTGACGGAAAATGGATTCCGTCGAAAAATGATGAATAAAATAAATGCAAAAGAAATTGATTTTGTGAAGTTTTTCGATGGAAAATGGATTTCGTCGAAGATTTTTGACGGAAAATGAATTCCGCGAAAATGGAAGAATAAAATAAATGCAAAAGAAATTCATTTTGTGAAGTTTTTGGATGGAAAATGGATTCTGTCGAAAATGGATGAATAAAATAAATGCAAAAGAAATTGATATTGTGAAGTTTTTTGACAGAAAATGGATTCCGTCATAAATGGATGAATAAAATAAATGCAAAAGAAATTGATTTTGTGAAGTTTTTCGACGAAAATGGATTGCGTCGAAGATTTTTGACGGAAAACGAATTCCGTCGAAAACGGATGAATAAAATAAATTGCAAAAGAAATTGATTTTGTGAAGTTTTTTGACAGAAAATGGATTCCGTCGAAAATGGATGAATAAAATAAATTGCAAAAGAGATTCATTTTGTGAAGTTTTTCGACGGAAAAAGAATTTCGTCGAAAACTGATGAATAAAATAAATGCCAAAGAAATTGATTTTGTGAAGTTTTTCGACGGAAAATGGATTCCGTCGAAAATTGATGAATAAAATAAATGCAAAAGAAATTGATTTTGTAAAGTTTTTTGACGGAAAATGGATTTTAGAAGATTTTTGACGGAAAATGAATTCCGTCGAAAATGGATGAATAAAATAAATGCAAAAGAAATTGATTTTGTGAAGTTTTTCGACGGAAAACGAATTCCGTCGAAAACTGATGAATAAAATAAACGCAAAAGAAATTGATTTTGTGAAGTTTTTCGATGGAAAATGGATTCCTTCGACGGAAAATGGATTCCGTAAAAAATGGATGAAAAAAATAAATGCAAAAGAAATTGATTTTGTGAAGTTTTTCGATGGAAAATAGATTCCGACGAAGATTTTTGACGAAAATGGTATTCCGTCGAAAATGGAGGAATAAAATAAATGCAAAAGAAATTGATTTTGTGAAGTGTTTTGACGGAAAATGGATTCCGTCGAAAATGGATGAATAAAATAAATGCAAAAGAAATTGATTTTGTGAAGTTTTTCGATGGAAACTGGATTTCGTCGAAAACTGATGAATAAAATAAATGCAAAAGAAATTGATTTTGTGAAGTTTGTCGATGGAAAATGGATTCCGTCGAAGATTTTTGATGGAAAATGTATTCTGTCGAAAATGGATGAATAAAATAAATGCAAAAGAAATTGGTTTTGTGAAGTTTTTCGACGGAAAACGAATTTTCGAAAACTGATGAATAAAATAAACGCAAAAGAAATTGATTTTGTGAATTCGACGGAAAATGGATTCGTAAAAAATGGATGAAAAAAATAAATGCAAAAGAAATTGATTTTGTGAAGTTTTTCGACGGAAAATGGATTCCGACGAAGATTTTTGACGAAAATGGTATTCCGTCGAAAATGGAGGAATAAAATAAATGCAAAAGAAATTGATTTTGTGAATTGTTTTGACGTAAAATGGATCGAAAATGGATGAATAAAATAAATGCAAAAGAAATTGATTTTGTGAAGTTTTTCGATGGAAACTGGATTCTGTCGAAAACTGATGAATAAAATAAATGCAAAAGAAATTGATTTTGTGAAGTTTGTCGATGGAAAATGGATTCCGTCGAAGATTTTTGATGGAAAATGTATTCTGTCGAAAATGGATGAATAAAATAAATGCAAAAGAAATTGATTTTGTGAAGTTTTTTGACGGAAAATGGATTTCGTCGAAAACTGATGAATAAAATAAATGCAAAAGAAATTGATTTTGTGAAGTTTTTCGACGGAAAATGGATTCCATCAAAAACTGATGAATAAAATAAATGCAAATGAAATTGATTTTGTGAAGTTTTTCGATGGAAAATGGATTCCGTCGAAGATTTTTGACGGAAAATGTATTCTGTCGAAAATGGATGAATAAAATAAATGCAAAAGAAATTGATTTTGTGAAGTTTTTTGACGGAAAATGGATTCCGTCGAAAATTGATGAATAAAATAAATGCAAAAGAAATAGATTTTGTTAGGTTTTTCGATTGAAAATGGATTTCGTCGAAAACTGATGAATAAAATAAATGCAGAAGAAATTGATTTTGTGAAGTTTTTTGACGGAAAATGGATTCCGTAGAAGATTTTTGACGGAAAGTGATTTTCGTCGAAGATTTTTAAATGAATATGAATTCCGTCGAAAACGGATGAATAAAATAAATGCAAAAAAATGATTTTGTAATTTTTTTCGAGAAAAAATGGATTCCGTCGAAGATTTTGGACGGAAAATGAATTCCGTTGAAAACGGATGAATAAGATAAATCGAATAGAAATTCATTTTGTGAAGTTTTTTGACGGAAAATGGATTCCATAAAAAATGGATGAATAAAATAAATGCAGAAGAGATTGATTATGTGTTGTTTTTCGAAGGAAAATGGATTCCGTTGAAAACGGATGAATAAAATAAATGCTGAAGTAATTGATTTTGTGTTGTTTTTCGAAGGAAAATAGATTCCGTTGAAAATGGATGAATAAAATAAATGCAAAAAAAAATTGACTTTGTGAAGTTTTTCGACGAAAAAGGAAATCCGTCGAAGATTTTTGACGGAAAATGAATTCCGTCAAAAATGGATGACTAAAATAAATTGGAAAAGAATTCTGTCGAAAATGGATGAATAAAATAAATTGATTTTGTGAAGTTTTTCGACGGAAATTGGATTCGTCGAAGATTTTTGACGGAAAATGTATCCGTCGAAAATGGATGAATAAAATAAATGCAAAAGAAATTGATTTTGTGAAGTTTTTTGACGGAAAAAGATTTTCGTCGAAAACTGATGAATAAAATAAATGCAAATGAAATTGATTTTGTGAAGTTTTTCGACGGAAAATGGATTCCGTCGAAAACTGATGAATAAAATAAATGCGAAAGAAATTGATTTTGTGAAGTTTTTCGATGGAAAATGGATTTCGTCGAAGATTTTTGACGGAAAATGAATTCCGTCGAAAATGGATGAATAAAATAAATGCGAAAGAAATTGATTTTGTGAAGTTTTTTGACGGAAAATGGATTCCGTCGAAAATGGATGAATAAAATAAATGCAAAAGAAATTGATATTGTGAAGTTTTTCGATGGAAACTGGATTCCGTCGAAAATGGATGAATAAAATAAATGCAAAAGAAATTGATTTTGTGAAGTTTTCGATGGAAAATGGATTCCGTCGAAGATTTTTGACGGAAAATGTATTCCGTCGAAAATGGATGAATAAAATAAATGCAAAAGAAATTGGTTTTGTGAAGTTTTTTGACGGAAAATGAATTCCGTCGAAAACTGATGAATAAAATAAATGCAAAAGAAATTGATTTTGTGAAGTTTTTCGACGGAAAATGGATTCCGTCGAAGAATGGACGGAAAAAAATAAATGCAAAAGAAATTGATAAAATAAGTTTTGCAAAAGAAATTGATTTTGTGAAGATTTTTCGACGAAAATGGTATTCCGTCGAAAATGGAGGAATAAAATAAATGCAAAAGAAATTGATTTTGTGAATTGTTTTGACGTAAAATGGATTCCGTCGAAAATGGATGAATAAAATAAATGCAAAAGAAATTGATTTTGTGAAGTTTTTTGACGGAAATGGATTCCGTCGAAAACTGATGAATAAAATAAATGCAAAAGAAATTGATTTTGTGAAGTTTTTCGACGGAAAATGGATTCCGTCGAAGATTTTTGATGGAAAATGTATTCTGTCGAAAATGGATGAATAAAATAAATGCAAAAGAAATTGATTTTGTGAAGTTTTTTGACGGAAAATGGATTTCGTCGAAAATGATTAATAAAATAAATGCAAAAGAAATTGATTTTTGAAGTTTTTCGACGGAAAATGTATTCCGTCGAAAACTGATGAATATATTAAATGTAAATGATATTGATTTTTTGAAGTTTTTCGACGGAAAAAAAGATTTTTGATTCCGTCGAAAATGGATGAATAAAATAAATGCAAAAGAAATTGATTTTGTGAAGTTTTTTGACGGAAAATGGATTTCGTCGAAAATTGATTAATAAAATAAATCAAAAGAAATTGATTTTGTTAAGTTTTTCGATGGAAAATGGATTTCGTCGAAAACTGATGAATAAAATAAATACAAAGTGAAAGTTTTTCGACGGAAAATGATTCCGTCGAAGATTTTTGACGGAATATGAATTCGAAGATTTTTAAATGAATATGAAAAAACGGATGAATAAAATAAATGGAAAAAAAATGATTTTGTAAGTTTTTTCGAGAAAAAATGGATTCCGTCGAAGATTTTGGACGGAAAATGAATTCCGTTGAAAACGGATGAATAAGATAAATGGAATAGAAATTGATTTTGTGAAGTTTTTTGACGGAAAATGGATTCCATCGAAAAATGGATGAATAAAATAAATGCAGAAGAGATTGATTATGTGTTGTTTTCGAAGGAAAATGGATTCCGTTGAAAACGGATGAATAAAATAAATGCTGAAGTAATTGATTTTGTGTTGTTTTTCGAAGGAAAATAGATTCCGTTGAAAACGGATGAATAAAATAAATGCAAAAAAAAATTGATTTTGAGAAGATTTTCGACGAAAAAGGAAATCCGTCGAAGATTTTTGACGGAAAATGAATTCCGTCAAAAATGGATAACTAAAATAAATTGGAGAAGAATTCTGTCGAAAATGGATGAATAAAATAAATTGATTTTGTGAAGTTTTTCGACGGAAATTGGATTCCGTCGAAGATTATGACGGAAAATAAATTGAAAATGGATGAATAAAATAAATGCAAAAGAAATTGATTTTGTGAAGTTTTTTGACGGAAAAAGATTTTTGTCGAAAACTGATGAATAAAATAAATGCAAATGAAATTGATTTTGTGAAGTTTTTCGACGGAAAATGGATTTCGTCGAAAACGGATGAATAAAATAAATGCGAAAGAAATTGATTTTGTGAAGTTTTTCGATGGAAAATGGATTTCGTCGAAGATTTTTGACGGAAAATGAATTCCGTCGAAAATGGATGAATAAAATAAATGCGAAAGAAATTGATTTTGTGAAATTTTTTGACGGAAAATGGATTCCGTCGAAAATGGATGAATAAAATAAATGCAAAAGAAATTGATATTGTGAAGTTTTTTGACAGAAACTGGATTCTGTCGAAAATGGATGAATAAAATAAATGCAAAAGAAATTGGTTTTGTGAAGTTTTTCGACGGAAAACGAATTTCGTCGAAAACGGATTAATAAAATAAATTGCAAAAGAATTTCATTTTGTGAAGTTTTTCGACGGAAAAAGAATTCGTCGAAAACTGATGAATAAAATAAATGCAAAAGAAATTGATTTTGTGAAGTTTTTTGGCGGAATAAAATGGATTCCGTCGAAGATTTTTACGAAAAATATATTCCGTCGAAAACTGATGAATAAATAAATGCAAA